>CP092863.1:195387881-195408147 GCA_030710605.1 Cordylochernes scorpioides | reverse complement strand
CTTGCGCCATCTATCGGAATAAATATAAACTATTCTCGTTGATTTTTAATTATTACAGAATTGGCCGAATACTTGATTAACCAAGAAAAGGAAAAAAAAATGTAGAAAAAAAAAACCTTTCTACGTGTGTTGTTGATATGTGGTGCTACTTACAATAAAAACGGCGGGGGACGATCATCATGAATTTTGAATAACTGATTTAATCAACATTTTTAATGACTCTACTCTACCAGGCATATACCTCCCTAATTTTGGAACGGTCCACCTTTTGATGTATGCCGACGACATAATTCTCATAGGAGAATCAAAAATCAATCTACAAATAAAAATCAACATGTTGAAAAAATACTTCGAAACAAATCATCTAACCCTGAACGAATCAAAATCCAAGATAATGGTTTTCCGAAATGGTGGCCGCCCTGCAAAATCGGACAAATGGTTCTGGGGAGACCAACTGTTGACAGTGACATCGAAATATCTCTATCTTGGCTATCCCCTCACAACAACAATCTCGTTTAGTCAAGTGGCTTCATACTTTAAAGGCAGAGCGCTTGCAGCTACCGGCGAAGTTTGGAAAATTATGGAGAAATCCAGGTTGAATTCATTTGGTTCATCAATGAAACTATTAGACTCGATTATCCTGTCAACTCTGTTGTATTCTGCTCCAATTTGGGCGAACGAAAAGAACAAAATCTTGGACCAAATTCAGAATAACTATCTCCGACGACTATTGAACTTGCCGAGTAACACACCAGGCTACATACTACGCATGGAAACCAGACGCTTCTCACTAGGAGTCACAGCCAACCAAACTAATTCTAAAGTTCTGGTTAAGAATATTAAAAATGGAAAAATCCAGATTGCCCGCAATCTGTCTAGCCCAATTATGGGAAACGTCCACTCTAACGAATACCTTTATAGGTTTTACAGAAAATTTAATGAAAATCCTAAACTCAACTGGATTCATGTTGTTAAAGAATTGTTCAGACCCCAATATTTTACAGAAAGCAATACCTCAAATTATCAGAATCACTATAGAACAGTCTATCCAAACCGATCAATCAAGAATAACCAATTCGAAGCTGCACACACACTACAAATATTTACATAAAACATTCGCAGCAGAGAACTATCTACTAAGTGAACTCCCACTGCCGACTAAACGCCTCATTGCGCAATTGAGAATTCTATTTGTTTTATATCGAGAAGACCATATAAAATATCTAAGGACAGAAGACTTGTATTGCCAACTATGCAAAATCCTCTGTAAGACCTGTGTGTCTTAATAAAGGCTTTTGTGTGTGTGTGAATTTTGAACCTAATGTGATTTATTATGTAGCAAGGGGGTCGGTGGAAGTGTGATCTAAACCGTTGGTTATCGACCGCTACGACCCGGGATCGAATCCCGCATTGGGTACTTTTTTCTGAAAAAAAAAAAAAAATGCTCCAATGGCCTCCGATTCTTGCAAAAGTCCAACCCCACCAGCGAGTGAAAGTAACCAAACGGGGCTCTGGCATTTGTAAGTGCAAAGTCGAACTGCTTTTCACATGTATAGACATGTGGTGCACTTACAGTAAAAGCAGACGCCAACTTCTACCCACAATGGTTATCATGGCCTGTACAAACGTGTACTCTAAGGATAATATTAATTTAAAAAAAAAACTATCGCAAATCTTTATTTATATACCACCATTACCACTATGTAAAATTGGGATAATACAAAAAAAAAATGTTGTTGTTGGCACAAATTAATATGTTATAATACCTTGAAAAAGGTTGGTGTTCAGCCAACTGAAATATTGGTAAAATAAATTATATTTTGATCCAATATATGTATTTTTAACTAAAGATATATTTATGGATTGCTCTATTTTCAAAACAAAAATATATATGCAATGAAAAGGTACCTCCTGAATAATAAAGGGGGACACACACTGAATGTTGCTGATGATCCACAGTCATATATCTTTAAAAATTATCAACTAAGTTTTTTTTTTTTTTCAAAAAATAATTGGCCAATATCCTTTCTTGAATTATTAAGTAAAAGCCAACCACGTCCGCGTTTCGGGTTGTTGGCTCTGGTCAGCGTGGTGCAAGTCTAGTGTTAAATAATGCAAAATGCTTCTCGAGATGAGTTTCTTTTCATTTTTTATTGCAATCTCAAGCTTCCTCCTCCTTCAATGCCTTCCTCTACTAAGTATGGTCTACATGGTCTCTCCATATCTCCCTCCTTCAATGCCTTCCTATACTAAGTATGGTCTACATGGTCTCTCCATATCTCCCTCCTTCAATGCCTTTCTCTACTAAGTATGGTCTACATGGTCTCTCCATATCTCCCTCCTTCAATGCCTTCCTCTACTAAGTATGGTCTACATGGTCTCTCCATATCTCCCTCCTTCAATGCCTTCCTATACTAAGTATGGTCTACATGGTCTCTCCATATCTCCCTCCTTCAATGCCTTTCTCTACTAAGTATGGTCTACATGGTCTCTCCATATCTCCCTCCTTCAATGCCTTCCTATACTAAGTATGGTCTACATGGTCTCTCCATATCTCCCTCCTTCAATGCCTTCCTCTACTAAGTATGGTCTACATGGTCTCTCCATATCTCCCTCCTTCAATGCCTTCCTCTACTAAGTATGGTCTACATGGTCTCTCCATATCTCCCTCCTTCAATGCCTTCCTCTACTAAGTATGGTCTACATGGTCTCTCCATATCTCCCTCCTTCAATGCCTTCCTATACTAAGTATGGTCTACATGGTCTCTCCATATCTCCCTCCTTCAATGCCTTTCTCTACTAAGTATGGTCTACATGGTCTCTCCATATCTCCCTCCTTCAATGTCTTCCTCTACTGAGTATGGTCGACATGTCGACATGGTCTCTCTATATCTCCCTCCTTCAATGTCTTCCTCTACTGAGTATGGTCGACATGGTCTCTCCATATCTCCCTCCTTCAATGTCTTCCTCTACTGAGTATGATCTACAGAGTATGGTCTCTCCATACTTCCTACGCCATCCTCTCCTCGTAGGTGTGTCGTCCAGTCCATTGTTTTATATCGTCTGTGTATCCCTATCTCCTTCCCCTCGATCTCTTCTCCTGGAGATTTCCCTCCAACACTGTCAGCAATGTCTTTCCTGCTGATCCTTCTACAGGAGTACCAAAATGAACAATAATTTAACGCCGCAAGTCTAGTGTACGTTGAAGACCCACCAAAGAGATTTTCACCGTTTCTTTTTAATTTTAGAAAAAGATTTTCCAAGACAAAAGGTACGTGAAAAAAAAAAAAGATCGATAATTCCTGTCTAGAACATCACTGGATCGTAGAGTACCTACGGAAATAAATTGGGAGAACAGTTGGCATCGATAGATGATCCTAGGTATTTAAGGAATTCCAAAAATGAAACAAGAAACTGAAATACCTGCAGGATGAATGACTCCTTTCCCATTGACGCCAAATTGTTCCAAGGTAACACGTCTAATGTAGGCCAATATATAATTACGATAACCAGAAATTTGTAAATGTACAATGCATCAAGATATCTAGAGCACAAACTATATATATAAGAGCCATATAATATAAATATATATAATTCAGGCACTAGCGCGCCATCTGTTATCAATAATTCGAAACTATTTTAAAGGCGTAAAGATTCTTTTTGGAATTAAACAATTTCTACAGCCCTTACTTCAATGGAAAAATTAAAGGGAGGGCCTGGCTTATCAGTGGTGAACCTTCCCAGCGGTTTCGCCAGTTTAATCTACCATACCGCTGTTATATTGCATTTTTGGAACTTCCTTTTATAGTGATACTGTTGGTAGACTCTTGGAAAGGGTATTTTAGAACTATGGACATAAGCTTTGAGGACAGTAGAATTACATACATTTATAAATCTATATATATAAAAATGGATGTTTGTTGGTCCGTTGGTCCGTCCGTGAGTGATAATCTTCTACATCGCTCAACCAATCGTGATGAAACTTTGGGAAGATGTTTAGTATACTACCGGGATGGTTTCTGGCTAATTACTCTTTAGAAATAACCTTTCGTTACATTTTTATTTACAATAAAACGTAAATTCACTCGCAATCAGCGCCCCCTCGCGGCAGACGTATGGCCTAAAATAGCCTCGCATGAGCTTATTTGTAACGTCAAGCTTAGCCTATAGGTTAGGTACACAGCTTCGTACCCCCGCAACCTAGGTTCGAGGCTCAACGTGGTTGTTTTTTTTTTTTTCATTTCTTTTATATTATTGTAGCAAATTATTAAAAATATTATTTTATTTAAAATGTAGGCTTTTTAAAATAAAAATTAACATAAACAATTTTTTTTAATAATATTTGTAACAAACCTAGGTTCAAGGCTCAGCGTGGGTGTCTTTTTTATTTTCGTTTCTTTTATATTATTGTAGCAAGGTCTGTTTTTACAGCATTATTATATTTTGATTGGTTTATTTTAAATATGTTTGTTATGAAGAGGCTCTATGTAATACTATTTAGAGCACATTTTACATTTTAAACAATAATTATAGCGAAATTAAGACATAGTGATTTTATTCTGTGTTTGTGCATATGTAAATATTTTACAGAAAATGTGAGAACGTTCTATTAGAATATCTCGAAAACAAAAAACACTACATATAAACGAGTTCACTGACATTTATTAATGCAGTGATTATAATCAGTGATTACAATGAAGGGCTATATTATCTATATATATAAATCACTTTCAAATATTAACGTAACGTTCCATTCTCAATCCCCGTAGGGCTTTAGATCGGCTAAAACATTTTTATCTTTATAAGTGAATATTAACTTTACTGTACTGAATAGTTTAGTATAATGTTAATTTAACATATTACAATTTAGCCACAGCAACGCGTGGCCGGGTTCGCTAGTATATTATATGCTTCGAGCAATCGCTCTTCCGCAAATATCAAATTGAGTATTTTATTAGAACATTTATAATATGATGCACTAGCGCGCCATCTGTTATCAAAATTCTAAACTATTTTAAAGGCATAAGATTATTTTTGAAATTAAACAATTTTAAACATAAATATGTTTGTAGAACGAAAATTTGACAATTATATCGCAAATGTTTCTTTTGAACGAAAAATCGAAATTTATTATGAAGAGAAATAACGATTATTTCTAACCTTAGGGATGAAGTATGAAAGGAAGAATTGTGAGGAGTAATGATAAACGGAAAAATAAAAGTGTCCAGGGATAGGAATTCCCATTTAAAATAAATTTCAATTTTTTGTTCAAAAGAAACATTTGCGATATAATTGTCAATTTTCGTTCTACAATCATAAGCCGCATTATATTATATCATAAATATGTTTCAATATGAAATAAAGGTTATCTATATTAATATTCAGAGTAAAAATTCCTTGATAAACGTGTAAAAGTTGTTATTAATTTTTGAAATCACTTTGATGACTCGTGATTTCTGCAGGTGAAATTATTTATATATGGTAGTATGGAATGGAGAAAGAATAAACACAGAGGTTAGAAGTGACAAGGAAGGCTGCGGCCCAAGAAACGCCAGCACGGCTCGAGCAATGAGATTGTCCAGTGTTTGATACCTAAACCCGACGGTCTTAAACAACCCCCAGGTCAGGCTGTCACGCCTAGTTCTCTGTGGTTGTCAACCTTTCTTTATTGCTTCCATACAAGTTACAATTAATAGAGGATATTTTTATTTTAATATACATTTTAAATATAATTTTAATATATCAACACCTGACCTCTTTTTTCCATACACAAATATATATATGTCGTGATCGAATGGAAGGGTGCAACCGTTATGCTTACGATCCCCAAGAACTAGTTCCAGCCAAGAGAGCAGCGCACCCGCGACGTGCCGTAGCATTCGCCCGCGATGTCTGCCACGTTTATTTTTGTACAGTTTTTAAATATGGATGAATTTTCATATTTACATTTTAACATATGCTTAACATATTTACATACTTATTTTAGCGAAAAAAAATACATATTTGATATTATACATTATGACATATATATGAAACAATAGTACAAATGTGAAATTGTACTGGGATAAGGTGGATGAATTAGGAAAAAGGCATCTCCTTATCGTGCAACTGAAAATTGCTGATGACTGGCTCCATCTATCGGAATAAATATCAACTATTCGTTGATTTTAATTATTCCAGAATTGGCCAAATACCCATCAAGAAAAGCTAACCACGTACGCGTTTCGGGCTGTTGGCCCTCGTCAGCGTGGTGCAAGCTGTACCTCAACGACCAAAAAACTGGTCATTCAGGCATCCTGAAAATCATGAAACGGAAAGTTAAGGCCAGAATTGCGTGAGGACGCTAAACGATGCGAAAAAATTAGTACAAATAGGTAATTTTCTATTATATATTAAATTTTGATATAAAGAAATATTGAGCTTGTTTTTGAGTTAATGAGCATTCAGCTATTGGTTTTCAGACGTGAGAGACATCTTGGAAAATATTGTCGCGGAGATAAATAAAGCAAGGGCAAATTTGGGAATAAATAATTTATTACAAGGGGTATTTGTAGGGAGAGAGAGAGTTTTGTACAACTTACCCAAGTTAAAAGTTAATCCTAATGAACGGCGTTAGCCACCGTCCCGTTTTCCTTATTTACATATCAGCTTCCCCCCCTCCTGGGGTCCAGGGATGATTGACAGTTGTCCCATCTGGATGGAGCTATTTGACATTACTCCCTCTTTAGAAAAAACAGCGACCCGCTGATTAGCTTGTCTCAGCCCTTGTTCTGGAAGGAAATCTATCACGGCCTGTGTTCCCTAGCAGAATGGAATGTTGTTCTTCAGGGTCCAGGTAGGGCTTCATCCGAATGACATGAACGATATCCTTGGATTTCCGTGATCGGGGAGACGGGTCCACGGGCTCTACTTCATACGTAACTTCTGAAAGCTTCTTGGTCACCTTGTAGGGACCGAAGTATCTCTTCAGTAGCTTTTCTGAGAGCCCTACTTTTCGGATGGGAGTAAAAACCCACACAAGATCATCCTTCTGGTAATAGACTGGAGTATGTTTCTGGTCGTAAAGTCTACGGTCTTTCGCCTGTGATTGTAGAAGGCGTGATCGGGAGAGTTGACGCGCTTCCTCAGCTCTGGTCACAAGTTCCCCAACGTAGTCGTCAGAGATCTCATCTGGTAGGTAGGGTAGTACGGCATCGATGTAGGTCTCGGCCTCGCGGGCGTGGACAAGAAAGAACGGAGTGTAGCCGGTCGCCTCCTGTTTAGCAGTGTTGTAAGCAAAAGTCACGTAGGGTAAAACTTGGTCCCAGTCCTTCTGCTCGACACCTGTGTACATGGACAACATGTCTCCCAGAGTTTTGTTGAACCTTTCAGTCAGGCCGTTGGTCTGGGGATGGTAGGCCGTTGTAAATCTGTGCACAATTCCGCACAGAGCATTGATCTCTTTTATTACTTGAGAAATGAAATTTCTTCCGCGATCTGTTATCATTTCTCTAGGAGCTCCATGCTTCAAGATAACATCTTCAACCAGGAACTTAGCTGTTTCGATTGCTCCTCCGTCTGGGATCGCTTTCGTTATGGCATACCTTGTCATATAATCGGTGCACACAATGATCCAACGGTTTCCATCTTTAGAAACTGGAAATCTTCCAAGGAGATCGACCCCGACCTTATAGAATGGCTTTTCTACGGGCGGTATGGATACAAGTTGTCCAGCCGGACGTCGAGGTAATTTCTTCCTTCGTTGACACTCCCGACAATGGCTTACATATTGGCGAACAGTTCTATAAAGGCCAGGCCAATAGAATCGTTTCTTGACTTTGTCATACGTTCGGGCGAAACCCAAATGCCCAGCTGTAGGAGCGTCATGTAAATCTGCCATAACTTCCGATCTTAAGTGCTTAGGGATCATCATAAGCCAGGGTCTTCCAGTTGTGCTATAGTTTTTCTTGTATAATATGCCGTCGATAATGCTGAATTCCTTTCTGGTGTAGCCCGAGTTTAAATTATCGATTATTTTAGCTAAATCCGGGTCTTTAGTCTGCTCTATATCGACGTTGGTTAGTGACATCACAGCACTTGGTGGATCGTTCTCAAGCGGGCTCCTTGACAGACAATCGGCATCCTTATGTTTGCGTCCGCTCTTGTAGATAACGGTCACGTCAAATTCTTGCAACTTCAGCGCCCATCTTGCCAAACGGCCAGAAGGATCTTTCTGCCCTACCAACCAACATAGAGAATGATGGTCAGTGACAACCGTGAATGGTCGACCAAACAAATATGGGCGGAATTTGCTAATAGACCAGACTACAGCAAGGCATTCTTTTTCCGTTGTAGAATAGTTATTTTCAGCCTTTGTCAAGCTTCTAGATGCATAAGCTATAGGCCGCTCCTTTCCACCTTGTATTTGTAGAAGAACAGCTCCAATACCATGTCCGCTTGCATCCGTGTGTAGATGGGTATCAGCGGATTCATCAAAGTGTCCTAAGACAGGCTCTGAAATTAGAGCTGTTTTAAGGACTTCAAACGCTTTCTCTTGAGCTGCATCCCAATAAAATTGTTTTTCAGTCTTCAGTAGGTCATGCAAAGATCTAGCTTTGTCGGCAAAGTTCTCAATAAATCTTCGGTAATAGGAACATAATCCAAGAAAGCTCCTCAGTTCAGAAATATTCCTTGGCCTCGGAAATTTAGAGACGGCTTCAACTTTATCTGGATCTGGATGAATTCCATTGGCGTCAACAAGGTGTCCCAAAATCTTTATCCTCCTTGATCCAAAAAGACACTTTTTGTGGTTCAAGCTTAGTCCAGCTTTCTGGATGCAGCTTAATACAAGTTGTAGACGACGTAGATGTTCCTCAAAGGTAGGTGCGTAAACTACGATGTCGTCCAGGTAGCAAAGGCACATGTTCCATTTAAGACTGCCCAGAACACTATCTATCATCCTTTCAAACGTTGCTGGAGCGTTACAAAGACCGAAAGGCATTACTTGGAATTCATACAACCCATCTGGAGTGATGAAAGCAGTTTTCTCCCTGTCTTTTTCGTCCACTTCAATCTGCCAATACCCGGACCGAAGATCCATCGTGGAGAAGTAACTAGAGCCGGCTAAACTATCCAAGGCATCGTCAATGCGTGGCAGAGGGTAAACATCTTTTTTTGTTACCTTATTTAATCGACGGTAATCTACGCAGAATCTCCAGGTCCCGTCTTTCTTTCGAACTAGAATAACTGGAGATGACCAAGGACTTTCAGAGGGCTTCACGATGTGATTTTCAATCATCTTGTTCACTTCATCTTGAATTAGTCGTCGTTCACTTGGTGCTACTCTATAGGGCCTCTGTTTGATAGGAGAGTGGTCTCCTGTGTTTATCTTGTGCTTCACAGTACTGGTGGGCTTAATAGAAGTACTCCCAAAGTCAAATATGTCGATAAACTCGTCAAGGCATGAAACAAGCTGTAACCTTTGAATTTCAGACAGCCCTGGATCTAGAGTAAGGTTTATCTTCTGTGACCATTCACGTGACTTTAGCTGCGTTTCTTGTAACTTATCGCTGGAATCAATAAGACTGCAGATATTCCCATTCTCATAACTTTCCATGGTGCACATATTCATTCCTGATGGAATCAGTTGCGGCCAAGACGCTCCATTCGCCACCCAAATGCTACCTCGGCCGTGTCGAAATGTAACCAATGAGTTTGGTATAAGAACTTCTTTTCTTAATAATAAGTCCTTAGAAGTTGAGACTAAAACATCTCTAACACCGCATACTTCTTCGTTTATCACACTGATCTTCTTTATTGATTTAGGCGGGATGACAAAGTCGTCGGAAGCAAACAATCTCTGGTTTTCCTCCTCTCGAGATTCCAGGACGGAGGTTTCCCCGAGATGGAGTTCATTTCTGCCACAATCAATGACGGCTTCGGTGGCCTTGAAGAAGTCCCATCCGAATATGATGTCATGGCTGCATTCCACCATAACAACGAATTCAAAGGATATCTTCAGACCATTAACTTCTATGTTCAGGACACATTTTCCTAGGGTCTCTATTAAATTTTTATTTGCGGCTTTAAGAATGGGACCTGGTTCTTTGAAGAGAGGTGTCTTTAGTTCGCGTCGAAATTTGTCTGAAATAACAGAAAAGTCGGCTCCTGAATCCACCAATGCTTTAATTTTGCGTCCATTTATTTCGACCATAACAAAATTTTCTTTTAATTTAGCGGCGATATACCCTGGAGGATTTTCCTCAATGGCGACCTCACCCCCGTTAGAAGCCGCTCCACTTAGTTTTTCACATTCTGAGGCTTGGGAGAACGGCTAAAACGACGGGTTGGCGACTGGGATTGTCTTCGGGCTGGCGACCTTGCGCGGCTTGGATGTGGGGAAGAGCTCCGGTAGAAGTACGTCGAGGTTTGGGGCGTTACATAGTCGTCGTCGGCGTCATATCTCGGGGGTCGACTCGAAAATCCAACATTTCTTCCTTCTCCGCCATTCCTTGTCCTGGCTTCAGCGAAGACCTGCCGTCGTTCCCTACAATAACGGACGACATGTCCGGGTCGTCCGCAGTGGAAGCAGATAGGTTTGTCGTCGTAGGTTCTCCAATGTTCCGTCTTCCTGGGTTGGGTTGGTCGGTCGATATTATAATAGGGCGTTCGTGGTTGTTGTTGTACCACGTTGACTTGTGGTCTGGTAGGTTGTAGAGCACGGCTGACCTCTTCCCTCACAGTCTGTTCCAGGGCGTTCACCTCTCGGAGAGGATTGATCACTTCAGGTGCTGAGAAAACCTTTTGTATCTCTTCTCTAACGATGCGGCGAATTAAGCCGGCCAAGTCGTCTGAGTCGTCAACACACGAAATGGGCATTACGTTTGACAACCTGGCAAATTTCGTACGGCCGATCCGGCGCTGCTTGACGGTTGTCAGATGACGGCAGAACTTCAGGATCTCATCTACCGTCTGTATGTCTTTCGCCACCAATACCTGGTATGTGTCCTCCGAAATTCCCTTTATAATGTGAGCAACTATCTCACCTTCTTCCATGCGAGGGTTCACCTGGTGGCAGAGACTAAGAATCTCCTGGATGTATGACTCGCTGGATTCTTCGGCCTTCTGTGCTCTTGACTTCAGAACTTCCTCGGCGCGTCGAGCAGAATCCTCCTGCAGTCCGAACACACCGCGGAATGCGTCTTCAAAGCTTCTCCACGAGTTGAGTGATTCTTCGTTATTATCAAACCACCTTCCAGCAGTTCCGTTCAAATAAAATACGACGTTGGCAAGCTTCATGGTCTCGTCCCATCTGTTGTACTTCGAAACTCTCTCGTACTCTTTCAACCACTGTCCAGGGTTTATATTTCCATCTCCAGAAAAGGTAGAAGGATCTCGTTGGCGTTGACAAGGGAGGTAGGATCCGTTAACAGTAGGTCTGTGGTCGTCTTCCATTTCTATTCGTTGTGGCAAAGGTTGAAGAATTGGTTCACGTCCCTGTAGACGTCGACTTCTTCGAAGTTCCGTCACGCTACCCAGCGTCTCCACCAAAATATGTCGCGGAGATAAATAAAGCAAGGGCAAATTTGGGAATAAATAATTTATTACAAGGGGTATTTGTAGGGAGAGAGAGAGTTTTGTACAACTTACCCAAGTTAAAAGTTAATCCTAATGAACGGCGTTAGCCACCGTCCCGTTTTCCTTATTTACATATCAGCTTCCCCCCTCCTGGGGTCCAGGGATGATTGACAGTTGTCCCATCTGGATGGAGCTATTTGACAATATAATAAAAACAATTTCAATCACAATTTGATTTAATTGTGCTTATAAAAATATATAATACTAGCGGATGTGCCCGGCTTCGCCCGGGTTTTTACCCGAGTAAAGGTTTGTCTAACGAACATTTGTGAAAACAATCCTCTATAAACTTATTTAAAAAAGAAGATATATTTTGATAATTTGAAACTTGTAAATTTGAATCTCTCGATAAAGTGAACATTTTTTTCCCGGTCCCTGTGTGCCGTGTCATCCTGAATTTTGTCTTTCCTAATTTTCTACATTACAAAATCATCGTTTTATCTAGTGAACATTTTTTTTCAGGTCCCTTGAAAAATACTCGATAAGTTGAATAAAATCAATATTAATTGGTTCCCTCGGTAATTGGAAGTTAAAGGAATAGTATCTTCGCCTTGGAATTGTATCATTATTCTTGTCTCAAATAAATTGCCGTGTCATCCTGAGATAATCTTACTTTTGATAAATAATATTTAAGATTTTATTATATATATTATATATATATTACACGTTATTTGTTTTCTTGGCCGACTGTTTTACATATGGTGTTATCTTAAAATTGCTTGTTTTGAATATTTTTTTAGATTGAGATTATTAGCTAGTATGTAAAAAAATTAACTCTGTTGAAATTTAATTTTGTATTTATATATAAATAAAATTAACTCTGTTGATTTTTTTTTGTATTTAATCGATAACAGCGAAGTTACGCATGTTAATGTTAGGGAAAAATATTTTGATGTTAAGCAAAACCTGCTCCATCTCGTTTTACATAAATGTTGAAAATTTGGTTGAAATTGATGCATTGTAACGAAAGTTTTTAGTGATGTACACTTATGAAATTTGCATTTTATTAATATAGATTGGGAGTATAAATAAGTTCGTGCGGTTTTGATAAAGATGGTACTACTAGTTTATTAATCCACTGTTTCATCTGGAAACACCATTATTTTGAAGCGTCATCATAAGACTTCCTTTTTCAGTAACCGTTATTTCTCTGAAGTATAAAAAACTTAGTTTCTGTTTACTCCTAAAATGTCAAATTTTGTACCAAATAGTGTGTTTTTGCGGGGAGTTTTACTTCATTACTACAATATGAAAAAAAAAAAAAGCTGTTGAAAGTCATTGTAGTTTATGATGACCATACTCTAGCTCAAGCATGTCAAACTCAAATCCTAACACGGGCCAAATAAAAAGTAATAAGATTATGTGGGCCGCAAAAAAAGAAAACAAGTAATTAAATTTTTATAGTAACATTTATGTAGGTTTATTTTAAAAAATACTAATAAGAAAAAAGAAAGTAAAGTTAATATTTTCTCCCTGATATTTGGCATCTCTTTTCTGCTACCATCTTTCCTACTTCGGGGGAAATCTTGTTCGCAGTGATTAATTTTAAAACTGACCCAAGGTGAACGTCAGTAATTCTCGATCTGATTGGAGTTTAATTTCCTTTCATAAGTGAAAATAACTGCTCGCATCGATAAGTACTTCCAAACATGGACATAATTTCATATGCTAATTTTCGAGTGTTTTCAAATCTGGCTGGCAAATATTTGTAAAATTCAGAAACGCCAACTTCAATGAATTTTGCCTTTAAATCTGAATCGCACTGAATATCTATTACCTCCATTTGCATATGATTAGGTACTGATTCTATATTTATCGAGAAAATCGAAGAAAACAAAGTAAACTTGCCTTCCAAAGATTTAAAATCAGAAAACCTTGTTTCAAATTCATTTCTAAGACTTAAATTTTTTTCCGCATATTTTTGATACGATGCAGTTTCACCTAAACTTGATTTGTACATGTTGCATGTCGGAAAGTGCATTAAATCTTCGTTTTTCAACTGATTTTCCCAAAGAACTAGCTTACATTTGAATGCATTAACTTAGTCACACATGTTGGTAATGATCTGTTCCTTTCCTTGCAGTTTCAAATTTAAATCCGACAAGTGTTTTGTTATGTCAACCACGAAGGAAAAATCTTGCAACCATACTTGATCAGAAAACAAAGTGATGTCTTGATTCTTGGTTATTAAAAACTGACATATTTCTTCTTTCAAGTCCGAAATTTGTTTGAGAACCTTGGAGCATGATAGCCAACGTACCTCGGTATAGTATGATAAACCTGAATATTCGCTTTCTAATTCAGTTAAGAACAGAGAGAACTGTCGCTGATTTAAACCTCGAGATCTTATGAAATTGATGAATTTTTTTATAGGTGTCAACACATTTTCCATTTTTATTACCTTCGTACATAATACTTCCTGATGTATAATGCAATGCGTATGATGAATATTGGAACCATCAGAAATTTCACTTAGTTTTTTTCGCAGTAATGCTACGAAACCGTTGGTTTTTCCAGTCATTGAAGGAGCTCCATCTGTTGCTACAGAAGTCAATTTTGATTGAGGTAAATTGTATTTTTGCAGAAGATCATAAACGCAATTAAATATATCTTCTCTTGTAGCAGTGCCATGCATCGGTACTAGTTCCAATAATTCCTCAAAAATGTTGAAATCCGTGTCGCAAGCTCGAAAAAAAAAAAAAACAGCTAACTGAGCTACGCCCCCAATGTCCGTACTCTCATCACAGGCAATGGAAAATGCTTCGAAACAAGATGATTTTTCTTTTATCTGATCATTTAAATTTCTGGCCATATCAGTAACTCTTTCCACAACAGTATTTCGAGACAAAGATATTGCTTGAAACGTCTTCACACTTCCAGTACAAACAATTTCTGCAGCTTTAATTAACACATTCCTTGATGAAATCACCTTCAGTAAAAGGTTTTGAGTGTTTAGCTATCATCTCTGATAAAACGTAGCTTGCATGCACCGCCGCTTCACTCTCTTGTGATACTTTAGTAAACATAAACTGTTGCTTTTTCATTCCCAACTTGAACTCTTTTAACTTTTCTTGTCTCATTAAACCTTCGTAGGTATCATATTTTGATTTATGTTGTTCATAATGACGTTTAATGTTATATAATTTTGGTACACTAATAGCATTATTACATATCAAGCAGATGATTTTATCTTTTACTTCAGAGCAAAAATACTCTAATTCCCACTTTTCTTGAAAATTCCTATGTTCGTCAGCAATTTTTCGTTTAGTTTTACTGCCACTTGGTTTTGATGAAGACATATTGAATACAAAGGTCTGAAAAAAAATTAGTAATCGCTAACACAAAATAATAAAACGTTTTAATTAATATTTTAAATTTAAAAATAATAATAATATTTTTTAACTTACCAGACACAGAATAACTGCACAAATTATTGAACGTAACTTTAAATTTTTTTTTTTCTAGTACTCCGAAAGAATATTTTCTTTAAACTTTAAGGCACACAATACTTATGGCGATGTACATACGTTATGTATGTAGGTATATTATTATCAAAACTTACGACTTATGTATGGCGACCAGTGGTTCGTTATTAATAAATAAATTATGCATAATTACAATTTTTTAAAATTAGGCTGCACATTTTTATTAATTTTTTTTTTAAATTTATATATTTTTTTAATTAAAATATATTGTCTGGTGGGCCGCAAATTTATTCGTTGTGGGCCGCATGAGGCCCGCGGGCTGCGAGTTTGACACCCATGCTCTAGCTGAACAAACGTGTCAGGAAGTGGTTTGCACGGTTTAAAAATGGCAATTTTGATTTGAAAGACCCGGAGCGCCACGAAAGTTTGAGGGTAAATAATAAAGAAAATAAAATATTACGTATTTACATATCTATAGAACACGGGAACTGACTAATGCTTCGGGCACACCCATCGGTTTCATTAAAAAGCTCACCAATCTGCTTAACAATAATGGATCCCCTGCACTTGTTTCCTGTGATGATCCCGAAACGCTGAGGAGCGCGATTACAGGGCTCTTAAAAACAGCGGCAGACCAATCTATACAAAACGACCTTACAAGAATGGATAAATCTAAGCTATACTCTCACTACAAAGACATTCACATATCTTTCATGACGGAGGGATACCTTTTAGGAGATTTTCCTTTCCCGGTTGTAAGACTACTCGCACAAGTTAGAATACTTTCAGGGTTTTTTTTAGAGAAAACCACACCAAGATGCTCTGCGGTGAGGACCCGATTTGTACCTTCTGTAATTCAAAACTAAAAAATGAAATCACTCACTATATTTTTGATTGCTCTGCTCTGAAAGAAGAAAGAAGAACCCTTATGCTCAAAACTGGGCAACTCTGTGCTTCACTTCCATCAATAATTGACAATATGACCCAGAATAAGTATATTGCTACGGCGTTTTATGGTTTCCACAAGTCCATATCTCAGAAGAAGGCCAAGTGACACTCACTCCTCACTTTCTTACTGCTACTCTTTTTGTGTTGTTTTTCTTGCTTCCCTCTTTCTCTTTCTTGTTTTATTTATTTTCTTTCTTTTTCTTCTGTCTATATCGTTGTTTCCTTTGTCTCACTGCTTTGTTCTTATGCATACCTCTGGTGAATCCTGTATAGGGTCAGTGACCCTAAATAAAGGCTTTTTGTTGTTGTTGTTGTTGTTGTATTTACATATCTACAGAAAGATATGAACCGGCCAAAAGAAAACAACAACAATTAATTTATATATGTAGTTTAAAGCCGCGCTATCTGGAGATCGACGTCACAGAGTGGGTTCTAGCATAATATATACAGTTAGAAAGAAGAACCCTTATGCTCAAAACTGGGCAACTCTGTGCTTCACTTCCATCAATAATTGACAATATGACCCAGAATAAGTATATTGCTACGGCGTTTTATGGTTTCCACAAGTCCATATCTCAGAAGAAGGTCAAGTGACACTCACTCCTCACTTTCTTACTGCTACTCTTTTTGTGTTGTTTTTCTTGCTTCCCTCTTTCTCTTTCTTGTGTTATTTTTTCTTTTTCCTTTTTCTTCTGTCTATATCGTTATTTCCTTTGTCTCACTGCTTTGTTCTTATGCATACCTCTGGTGAATCCTGTATAGGGTCAGTGACCCTAAATAAAGGCTTTTTGTTGTTGTTTTAATATATACAGTTAAACCTGTCTATAGCGCCCCCTCTTGGGACTCACCAAAATAGGGTACTATAGAGAGGGGGTGCTGTAGACAGGTCACTTTTAATGTAAATCGCATCGTACTACGTATTTAAAATTGGGGCTCAAAAATCATCCATTCTGGTTAGCAGCCCTGTAAATAAAGATATTTCCGTATTTAAAATCGGGCTCTATAGAGAGGAAGGCGCTATTTAGAGGGGGCACTATAGACAGGCTTAACTGTATATTTAAATTAAATACATTATATATATATTATACATATTGTTGTGTTATGCCCGTTGTTTTGTAAATAATCCACTCTGAGTTATCGGAGCTCCCTTTGTACCGGTTTTATTTATAACCAGTGCCGGAACATAAGGAGAACACCACACATAGCTGGACGCAGAGATACTCCTCCGCTCGCAGACAAAACCGAAACCAAACCCCCGGGTTCCAGTCTCGGCCGGTTCCCGCCGCCAGGCGGGCGTGAGGATTCTCGCCTGAACCCTCAACACATATATAACACACACATATATAAATTCTACCTAAACTATTCTGACAAAGAAATTAATGCATTAGATGACCCGGCAACACACACGTTTCAAGGTCAAGGAGATCGCGCCACCGCTGTAATTGAGTTGGATTTGCCAGCAACACAGTGGAGAATTGTAATATAAGATCTAGGGAAGGTTCTGAATTTTCAGATATCTTTATTAATTAAAAAGGCATATATTGGATCAAAATATCATTTATTTTACCAACATTTCAGTTGGCTGAACGCCAACTATAACACCTTGATAAAGGTTGGCGTTCAGCCAACTGAAATATTGGTAAAATAAATATTTTGATCCAATATATGCCTTTTTAATTAAAGATTTATATATCAATTGCTCTATTTTCAAAAAGATATCTTTATGTAAAAGAATATTTCCACCCACACGAAACCTTTATTTAGACATAAGCTTTTTTTATTCTGGTACAAACATGCGCGTTATCTCTGTATTTAGAATACAGTATTGAGAGCGCAATTGTTTCTTATTTGAATAAAACACAATTTCCTACAGTCTTTACTGTGAGCAGGAAAATATTGGGAGGGCCTGGCTCATCAGTGGGGAACCCTTCCAGCGGTTTCGTCAGTTTAATCTAGCATATCGCTTTAATGTTATATTAGACTGTTTGCTTTAACGCAATTCTTGGTGAAGGTATTTAAGTGGGAGGGTTCAAGACTGATGAGCCAGGCCACATAAATATTTTTCTCGTTGCATTAAAGTAAGTTGTTTTATTTGAAAAAAAAAAAAGAGAGAGAAACAATCGTGCTAAAATAGTTTACAATTCTATATATACATATATCAAAATATCAAGTTTCTCCGGGGATAAGTTTCTTTTAAAAGATTTTAATTTATAAATCTCTAGCTTTCGAGCACAATTTAATAAAATCAACAAGAAATCTATGGTTAAGTTTCTTTTACTATTTTTTTCTCTAGCTTTGGCGCCAATATGCCTTTCAACAGGAGAACTATAAATATGACTTCAAGTATATATACATGGATATATGCTAAAATTTATTTTACAAGGTTTATAATCGTATGTATAATTCGATTACAGTGAAATTAGTTTTTTCACGGTTTTTTCTTATGAAAATATATGATGGTACGTTTTCAACTACAAGTACTTGTTTATACAAAATCAGCAGACTATACTCCTACAATACCTTCATACCCACATAATTCTTCAATAGCAAAATCAAACATAAATATCGGCCAACTATGGATGGTAATTTCATCTATTGCTCTGTATGTTTCTGGCAGATCAATACTACGGTCTATACATGTTAGGAGCGGCTGCACATGGCGTCTGTTCCTCATGTCAGAGGCGGACATTACATATTGGATCTAAGTCGGTCTGCTACTGAGTAGTGGTCTTAGTCGTTATGACAAAACATCTACTTCATCCAGTCATGATGGTCTCAAACTATACAAGCTTGGTACCCTAGTATGATTGAGTGGAGATAAGAAAGAAGAAGCTATGACCATATTATAGAGTAGGCATTTATTAAGGGGAATAAAGAATAAAGCGTTGCTTAGGGAAACTATGGACATTGGCTTTTAGAACTGAAGATATATTAACATAAATCAACAAATATAGCTGCAATATTACGAGGTAAAATGGTTTTAATATATATTTTAGGAGTAGATATATAATATTAATAAGTCATTCCTACTTTTACTTTTATTCATTACCAACGTTCCGGTTACTCGCTGTCACACTTTTCAGAGCATCTTCATACATTGGGACAAGAAGTAAACATTATGTTTTTACTTCCTGAAAAGATGATAGTGGTTCACTTGAATGTTTTGGGAATAAAGACAAGCAGAGGTCAAAATGACTCAATACTATTTATATAAATCCAGTCTGCAAACATGTTTTTATTCTAAAAAAGTAGAATTAAAACATATGTCACAATATTAAAAAACTGGAATAAGTTAGTATTATAAATATATAAGAAATATGATATGACAAATCAAATTCTACATGGAAAATTAAAACAGATAAAGCACCAAGGGCGCTTAAGATCTGTCAATAATAATATTCTAAAAGGAGCAGCAAGCTTTCCAATTTAAAGAGGGCGCGATAGAAATTTATTGGCAAAAGAATGAAATATTGCTGGGAGAGAGAATTTGGCTCGGTGTGGAAATGTATTCTTTGATTGCTGGTTGCCCTAGTTTCTTACAAAGAGAACTTAGTGCTTATGTGTGAAAGAGGCACTATCACATACGTGTTATAATACTTTAATCTAAATATATAATTGTAAAAGTATATACAGATATTTTTGTGAATTAGTGTTAATAATTATTTAAAGTAGTAATGGATATATGTAAATCGTTCAACAAGATCTAATATGATTTTGAAATTTATCTTCTCACTGCCTATCTTTTATTATAACAGAAATTTGTGGGAGGATGATATTGATTGTGCTTCAGAACGATAGCACTATGCATCACCCCAGTAAAAACACTTTACTAGTGATGATAAAGGATGAGCCACAGCACTAGACTTAGGACGTGTACTAGGGATAATAATAATAAAAAATATAATAATAACGAGGCTCTGAAGGCCAAGACGGAGGAGGCTGTAGTCATTCTCCAGACCCACCACGCTGAGGAAGGAATCAAGAAGGAATACATATCGATCAAGAAGGAATACATATCCACCCACAGGTAAGAACTATTAAGTTACCCTGTGATTATTGTATGTGGGTATTTTATTCAATAAAGAAGCTGTTTAACCATTTAAAAACCAAATTTAATAGCTTCAGAACCCAAACTCTAGGCACTACTCCCCGATCGAATCCCTGGGTGATGATAACACGCCAGCTTGAAGCAAGCTAAGTGAGTCATTGGGTCAGCAGTAACGGATCTATAAATAAGCCGTGCTGTTCTCTCCTTCTTCCTACATCGTTCATAGATC